>VZUI01037508.1:0-28349 GCA_013401135.1 Cettia cetti | reverse complement strand
AGATAAGGGAAACACTGCCCCACCTGGTTTCAACAGCTCATGAAGATGGTGATAGAATACATACTTTGGGCACATCTTAGGTTTTAACCTAGGACACACCTACCTTTGCGTTTGAACTCTGTTACAGATGCATAGGGAACGTGAACAAGTTATCGGGACATAAGAAAATGCCATGTTGGATCCTCTGTGTGCATTCTCTTATTTCAAGTAAAAGTGAAGCAGCCTGTCCTTTAATTGAGAGAAAAAGCACCTAAGATTATAGCAGGAGAGGAGGGATGTGGTTACCTCACAAGAACTGACACACAGCAATTCATTACCCAATGGTACCTTCTTGGTGTGTCAAAACCTTATGGCTTCAAACTGATATTTTCTTACATTTTGCTCATTAATTCTCTGCATTGAACCATATATTTATTTCTTGAAGTCATGGAGAGAGAAAAATAAAATGAGGACCTCTTGCAATTTTTGACTGCTGGCAGAATAATTACAAGTACAGTTATTTAGTTTATGGTGAAAGTTGCAGCAAAACTGACCTATGTCTACTTTTACAAGGTTTAATTTCTGTAAATTTCTGTAGTGCTTGTGTCCACCAATGCTAGCACATATTTAGTTCTCTACTTAGCTGCATTCCATTTTTATCCAGCTTTGGTTTTGCCTAAATTTTTTTTCAGCACCCTGCAAATATAATCCACTAAATTAGTCATGGTCTCAGTAAGTTCATGTTTTGAAACATTTTGAAGTAAAAGTTGATGCTGCTGTGTATAAATACTTGTAATGAAAGCTTCCAGGCAGAAGATACTGTAGTGACACTATCATGCCAAAGCAATGATTATTTTATAGATGATCAAAGTACCACTCATATCTAAGAAGTTCCTGATTAAACAGAAAGTTGACACATCCTCAGCCTCCATATCCTACCATATTGTCAAATTAACATTGCCATAAATAACCCTCCTGGCACACAATTTCTTATTATTATTACTTTATGCTTATATCAAGTGCAGGAACGAGAGCAATGAATTAAGAGCACCTTTATTAATTAACATCAGGAGGAGTGACTGACCACTTAGTGGTGAAGAACATGATATTGAAGAGCAAACTTTTGTCTTTTACTCCAGTTCATGTTCCTAACAAAATAATCAAGAGAGCAGAAAAAAAAAATCTACAAACTCAGATAGAAGCTGCAAAGACACCTCAGCAGGAGAAAAGGAGCACAATGCAAGCACAGAACTATGTGGTGGATGGATCTGCAAGCAGTAGGCCAGAAAAAGGGCTGCCCAACAGGCTTGACACAAGGACTCATTGACCCCTTGTCATTGCAAGGGCAGTTCTTATTGTTCAATAATACAGTATTGTTGAATCTGGACAAGATCCTGAGGGACAGAGCACCAGGGGGACCTTGACAGTCCAGAGAGCTGGGCCAACAGGAACATAATGAAGCACAACAAAAGGAAATGCAAAATCCTAACCTGGTGGAAGAACAACCTATGCACTGGTGCACCTGGGAAGCAACTTTTTGGATGAGGTTCTGGGAATGCTGGTGGACAAAATTATCATGAGCCAGTAAAGTGTTTCTGCAGCAGAGAAGGCCAGCAGCATCCTGGGATGCACTGAGAACATTGTCAGCAGGTCAGGAGAGCTGATCATTTGGCTCTGCTGAGCACCAGTGGGAACACATCTGGAGTGCTGTGTCCAGTCCCAGATTCCCCAGCACAGAGAGACACGGACGCACAAGAGTGAGTGCAGTGAAGGCCTGCGAAAATGATTAGGTAGTTCAGTGAAGTGCTACAAAAATAGTTAAGGAATTGGAGCATCTGACACAGAAAAAGGGACTGAAAGAGCTGGGACTCTTTAGCCAGAAGAAAAGATGGCTCAGGGATATCATATCAATGTGCATAAATAGCTGATGATTGGGATTAAATAATATGGAGCCAGCGTCTTCTCAGTGAAATAACAAGAGGGAATGGAACAAGATGAAATAAAAGAAACTTCCCTGGAACATAAGAAAATCTTTTTTTACTGTGAGAGTAGTGGAACCTCAGAAATGATTTCCCAGAAAGGTTGAAGAGTTGTTATATTTTAAGATACTCAGAAGCCAGTGGTACACTGTCCTGAATAACTTGTTCTAGTTGTCCCTGCTTTGGGGGAAGGAGGGTAGGAGGTTGGAGGAGGTGAGGCCTATTCCCACCACAAACAAAGAACCAATTAATGATAGCATAAATGAAGGCATAAAAGTTGCTTAAGAAAAATAGTCTGAAAGACACTATAAACTTTAAAAAGACTCTAATGCCAAGCTGAAGATACCAAATAAATTGTGGTCCAAATTATACAGTTTAAAAAGGGCTTTGCTGAGCATAAATTTAATAAGAAGACAGGTTTAAGTAGCACAGGGTTAACTCTATTCTCCTACTAAAAGATTCTGACATGTTGAATAATTACAAGGACCACCATGTATCCAGTTCTATGAAATGCAACTATACGTATTTAGTTTTGGTATGCCTGTTTAGAATCCTAGGGAAATAAATAACTGTGACATGTGAAGCCTATGATAAACATGAATGAGGAACATACAAAGTGGGTGTTTATTGAAAATTTGATGTAACTGTAAGTGTTAAGTCAAAATATGTTAAAACATGAGATAATATCTTCTTACTGAGTTAATATTTAGCCTGTTGAGTAGGTGATTCTTAAATGGTTTTCACTCTAAGGATCATAACAAGAACAGTTGAAGACTCTTATTTTGTAAGAGATATAAATGGGAGATGAATCAAATGTAGTTGCTCTTGGCATGTTTCATGCAATTACAGGGGAAAACATGATTAATAGCAATGAAATTTATGGTTGATTAAAAATAAAATATAATGCCTGGAGAGAGGCCACAGATAAAGCTAAATGCATTAATATGAAAATAGGCATATGCAAGTAAAAATCTGTAGCAGTGGTGAGCCTAAATACAGTTCCTCTAAATTGTGGGGAATAAATATTACCTCTGAAGTTGTGGGAAAAGAGAATCTTGTTTAAAGAGAAAGCACATTTGTTCAATGCACAAAAAGACTAATTGCTGCTAGAAATCTGTTCATTTTGTTGTTCACACAGTAACGATCCTAGCATATACAAAAAGAGCATTTCAGGCAAATTAAGACAGACGTTGAGCGTGGGCTCAAGGTGACTCGGCACTGTGTTCCAAGTTTCACCAGTCAGTCACTACAGCTGACTTTTTGGGATCATTTTTTTATAGGGCTGCAAGAGTGGGGTGCTAGATACTGCCCTGCATCTTAAAGAATGCAGTTGCCATTTTCATTTTCTACATGCAAAGGTGTTTAGGGACTGAAACCCACCACTATCTTTAGACACTGGTGGAGGGAGAGCGTGAGACTTCCACTTTTTGCAAATTAGGTGCATCTGCCTACAGATATTATGGGAATTCTTTGCATTGTTCAGGAAAGGAAGGGTATGAAGTATATATTTAAGCTGCTATAATGAAACACATAAGAGTCTTCTTCTAGCAACCTCTGAACTTGAAGTGTGTGAGACAGACTTGGTGATGAAGCTAGTGTGTAAATGTGGGTTGAATATAAGCACTGGACTAAAATAATGCTCATAAATGACGTATCCAATCTAGTATGCCATAAATGTACATACTCAACATCTGAAACTGGCCAAACTGAGTAAAATAAAGGGAAATCAGAAATGTGGCCTGAGGCAAGTTGCTTTCTTTCATCTGCTTTAGGAATCTCCCACAAAAGGAGAAAAAGAGCTAAAGCAACCACACACCCTAACATTTTGCCATATTTACATCTGTTTAATTTATGTCTTATTGCTACAATTTTAGAAAAAGTCCCGATATTTTTACAGCTCTTCACATTGCTTTTACCTAAGCAGTTGAGGCAAACTGTATCAAGAATAAAACTAAACTTTGCATGCATATTGCTGTAATGAAGGGAAGAGTAGAGGGCAAAGAGGAAAATTCAGGGAAGTTTAGAAGAATATCACATGTTCAAACCTCATATAAGAGATGTAACTCTTGAAAAGACTGAAATTGTATCAGAGCTGAGTTCAATCCACTGATGTTACATGAAGACAAACATCCCAGTAGATTATTTATGGGATGGACAAAATATTGTATTCCCCGTTCAGGAATCTTGTAGTAAATACAGACACAGATGGGAATCCACAAATACTTAATTTATAACTACCATACCAGCTTGTACAAATGAATAGCTAATTACTTGCTTATCTATTTTGCATATCGCCATTCAATAATATTTTGTGTTCTTTTTCTAAGCTAAATACCCAAGTAGAATATAAAAAAGGGGGTTTTGTCATTCAGATAGGTAATATGTATGTCATATAGACATCTAAACCCCACTGCGTTGTAATAAAATTTTGAAAGAAATCAAAATATGCATTTTACTTGTCATTTGTTCTTTTCAGTTTCTGTCATTGCAGCTTTGTTAAAGCACAGTCCAAACCTTTCCGTATGGCATCTTTGGTACTTTCCTACACATACATTTCAGTAAATGGGCTTCAGTCCAAATTTTGATTCCTTTCTCTTTTGTTGACATCAAAATGAAACATGAAAGAAAGAAGAGAAGGTTGTTTTCTCTACACAAAGAACCACAGAAGTGTTTTACATTTTCCATATGAATACAATTATTGTTTGTCTCTTGCTTGCACACTGCATCCTACATTTGGATTTTGGCAGGTAAAGTTGTGCTTGCTGAGCTTGCTGACACTTTGTCCAATTCCAAGCAGCACTGTAGGCTTTGTTATTGTCCACTAGACACCTCCCCTCCCCCACAGCTACTTAAATCCTTTTTAAGATCAGTTTTCTGGAGTCCATCTGGCATTTTCAGACCCCTGTTACAAGGCCACTGCACTGCTGGGGTGTGCTGTGAGCTGCAAGAGGCCATCGTGCTCTTATATACACACAGCAACAGAAGTGCTTTCTGTTTATACTCCTCCACATGCTATCTAGAATCTAATTTCAAACACATTAATGCTAAAATAAGATTTCCAACCACTACTTCTATTTATACACTTCAAGCTTTCTCGATCCTAGCTTTATTGGCTAAAAAAAAGTTTACAGATAACATATCCCAGGCAAAGTTCTCTAATGCTTCATTTAAGAAACATTAGGAACTGCAATCTGTGGAAATTAACCAAGATAAATTGTTGCTTTTTTAATGCAGCTTCTTTCTATCCAATTTAGGTATCTAAGACTCAAACACTGGTAACATGTTTGAAGCATTTGAAGATGAAATAAGAAACAGCTACTGATAAAGAGGTTGAGTTTACACTGTTTAAAGCCTGATCTGTCCAGAATAACAATTTAAACCAAAGTTTCAGTAAATAAGGATGAGTGAGCCAGTGCTGTTGGTCCCTGTAACTGACTCAGGTGCCCTATTTATAAGCAGATGAACATTTAGATCTTCTGACTCCTCTTGCACCACCTCCCTAAGCATCCCTTCTGGGGCTGCTTGCACATGAGTCTTCCTCCAGTGCTCTTTTCCCTGGTTCACCTTGTGTAACCTATTCAAGTGCTCCCTCACACCAGAATGTCTCTCTCTTGCTGTTTGAAGCACGTGGCGCCAAACCCAGCAGCACATTTTGGGCAAGGACTCTGAGCTAAAAGTGGACAGTTTCTGCTCTGACAGCTTGACAAACCTGGCAGTATATTTTGATGTTGACCTGGAAAATCAGTTCTCAGAAAATCCCACTGGTAGTCAAAATATATAATGGAACAAGAATCATTATCCTTATCTTTAATGAAAGACAGTAGTTCAATCGTGGAACCCGTGGCATTCAAAAGAAAGTAGAGTATTAGGTTTAGTGAATCCTACCTTGGAAACAACTTTTGTAAATCTGGAGGTATTTTTCCAATACAGTTTGAAAGTAATCATCTGCATCTTTTCTGATCCAGGGAATATAATGTTCACAACAGTTTGTCCGCTATCAGTTTACAAGTTTTCCATGAGACCTAGGACAAATGAAATTGTTCAGTCTAATCCTTGGTTTTCTAGTAATAAAAAATGTTTGAGTGTTTGAGGACACTTTGCTTCAGTGATGATGATGAAGTATTCTGAAGCTGTGGCAAACATCTAGAGTAGTCTCCTTTTGCTGGGTAGTAGCAAAATCCAGATCTTTGGAGTTGAGTTTTTAATATGAAACAGAAATTAGAGACAAGTCAGTTATTCATCTAATATTATTTGTACTTTGAAAGATTATGCAGAAGTTCCTTCTCTGTAAATAGTATTAGAAACAAAGAGCATAAGGGTAGTTACATTAGACACTTCTGTCCTGCAACCAACCATCACCCAAATAACATTAAGTTGCCCTCAGTCTCCTTCTCTGTCCTTGAGAGAAAGACGAGTGAGGCCAGGCAAAATTCAGAAATAACTATCACAATTGGAAATATTTAAGTTTCACCTTCTTTTTGCTCATTATTACTATCTCCTCAGCTGAGACTGATGAATCAAGTCTGTTAAATCACTGTCTTGAACATTTCAGGAAAAAACCAGCTGGGCTGTCTTAAGTTTAGCTGGACAATTAACCCCAAATGGACCATAACATATAAAAGTGTGAAAGCTCGTGACCCGTTATCCATCTTAGGCGTAGCCTCAGCCAGGCTCTTGTACTGCCCAAGGTGTGTCCTTTGAAGGACTTTTTGATAAATACCTACTTTATTCCTTTAACACTGTCTAGCCTCTGTTCCAGGTAGCCTCTCAAGGCATCAGTGACAGTTCATGGCATCCAGGTGATTTGAAATTATGAGAATGAGGGACATACCCAAATTGTTTCATTAAAGTAGCTGTATGGCCAGCAGGCTTCTGCTGAAGGCTCATTGAAATACCTGTGGAGAGAGGAAGAGGAGTGGGTACTACAGTGTTTTCTACAACAATTACTCTTTTCACAACTGGGAAACTCCTAGCCAAAGGCTATATACTGCTTGTTTAGAAAAAGCAGATGAGACTGAGCATTCCTCTTCTTTTCTATGATTCCTTTCCCTTCATTATGCTTTCTGTTGGGATTGTGTAATAGAAGGGAACTTCAAGGATCCAGATGCAATCCAGAAGGAAAAAATAAAATTATCTGGTCATAGTTAATTACTTTTTGGCAAAATGTTCTCCAAAGCACTATCCTGTTTGTTTACAGATCTTTAACCTCTGGTGTACCTTAAATTCTTCTGTAATAGCTTTAACTTCAGATGCACTGTACCAATTAACATTCCATTTTTTAATCAGAATAATTATTTTCATATAATATTTTAATGACTATAATGATGTAGTGCCCTTCATAGATAGCACTAAAATGTTAATTATAAAAATAGCATCTATTTTGCTGTATAAATTCTCATGTAGAATCAAATTACTTACCTTTTTCTCATTTAATCCTATTTGGGAGCTGCCTTACAGCATTTGACAGTGGAAATTAGAAACTTTCTGAGAACCAGCTCAATTGTTTTCTTGGTTTTTATCACCTTAAATTCTTACCTGGAGGAAACAGATTCAAATGAAATCAAAATTAGCTGAAACAAAAATCAAAAGTGACAGGTTTTATAGGCCCATTTTCCCACATTACTTCAGATGTTGTCTGTTATGTTCATACCACAAATAATCAGGAGGAAAACACTTGGAGGGTCACATAGGTCAATAAACATCTGGCTTATGAAGTGTTGCCCCTCTGCCTGTATTATGTTGATAAAATTACTTTAGTCAGGAGAAAGAAATATAAAGTACACAATGTAAGTGGTAAATTTTCCTGTCCTGACATATGGAGGATTTTCATGTGTAATTTACATCGGCATAAATCTCAGTTTATCAAAATGAAATTCTATCCAAAATTCCAAGATGAGTAGAAGCATGGGGTGTGTGTTTCAGGGGTCTGTCTCTCTCTGAGTGTGGATATAGGGTCTTCTGTACATCAGGATGAGACCATTCCGGAGTGCTTTGTCCTTCTCCAAGCAAGTCTGAAGGCATTGTTTCTTTCTGCAATGGAAGCAATTTTAATCTGCTCTAAATGCAGATCAGCAGCAAAACCCCCCAGCTATACAAATTCTTACAGTCACACTCTTCCCCAAATTCTTCTGTTTATTTCTTGTGCTTTTGCAAATGTTTGAAATTCCTGGAGAAATCTGTCCTCACCTGCACCCACTAGCAGATTCACTAAAAGAATATTTAATGAGAAGGTGCTGTGTTGTCAGTGTTATTGGGAACAGCACGCTTGGCTTGCTTTAATTCATGTGGCAGATAAGTGCCTTTGTGATAAGTCAGTTTTCTTATTTTTATTGCTGTTCGTTGCATGGCTTTTATGTTCTCTTGTGATGTTACTAAACATTTTGCTTGAATAAAGATTGGGCTGCTTGTTGGATTTTTGAAAACTTTCTGTGTTAAAAAACAAAATTGCTTTGGGCAAATTTTGTTTTCTTTTTTTTCCAAGGAAAATTTCTGTTGACTTCAAATAAGCACTTCAAGGGGTTAGCTGTCCAAGAAAAATGAATGTATGATCACGGGAAGAGATTTCTGACACTTTCCTTGGCTAGGGGCATTCATCACATATTTGAATGGAGTGCTGCCTTGCATGGATCCAGGAAAAGAGGTATTAGTTTATGAACTGCAGTTTTGTGCAACCAAAGTACAATAACATTATACAATATGTTTAGGTGACAATGTTTTGTCCAGAGAATAGAAAGCAAAAATTAGTAGATGTGATAGAAAGAAAAAAAAAATAACCACATTAACTGAAGTAATTTTTTGCAGTGACAAAATTAGGCACAAGGCATCTGCCATAGATACCTAATTTTAATGCTTACTCCAAGAATCTTTTTTTTTTTTTTTGCTTGAGGCAAATTGGATCATTTTTCAAACAACTTTAACTGTCACCCTGAAATGAAAATTACCAGAGACTTGGCACTCACACCATGGGTAATGAAATATCCCCAGCAAGGCATGGTATCTGTGATCATCGTATGCATACTTCCAAATGGGAATGTCAAAACTATGTCAGTCTATGTTTTGGGAAATTAGGTGGTAGACAGTTACCAAGAGATTAAAAAATATCCTCAAGAGGTCATCGTCTGGTGTTTGTTAGGTAGGTCAGCTTCCAGTGTAGCCAGTTGCTGTCTGATCTAGCCACTTCTCATCCTACATTCCAAGTAAGTCACCTCATCTGTACTTATCTGGCCACTTTCTCAGTTTTCACACAGTCAGACTTGCTCATAAAACTGTCCTAAACACCTTTTCCACATCCTTCAACTATTCCAAACAGGTGTGGTGATATATCAGAATTTCATCACTGTTGGCCATGGTGGATTTGCTCTGTACTTCCTACATTTTTTAACCTTTCCCTGGAACACTGCAGGTGTGTGCTACATGCCAGCAGCCAGCAGGGTTGCCTCTCTCTGTGGAGAAGAAAGGCCAAAAGAATCTTTGTGCTCTCCAGGGCTCTGAACTGTCAGGGAGTTGGGTGGAGCCCCTGCTCCACAGAAGGGATTTGCGAGATTCATGTTTTTAAGCGGCCCTCCAGGACACAATCAGGGCTGTTTGTTCTGGTTGAATCAGTAGAATTGCTCCCTCCAAATTGTTCTCAGTGCCATTGTTTGCACTCTGCAAGTCTTGGTGTTGGCTTCCACGTGGTACATTTGGTAGACATCTCTTGCCTTCTTCAGTATCCCCTGCTCTTTTGCTAATGTTCACCACAACAAAAACTCAGCTCTGAGGGTTTTCTCTTTCACTTCCTGTGTGTTAAAAGCTGTGGCAGTCTCAAAAAGAAGGAAACTTTGTGTTCAAGTAGGGAGACTCACGTTTTCTGTGTTTGGAGGCCTCTCCGTGGTCATTGCAGTCATGTTTGCAGGTCATGGCAGGTTTGGCAAAGCCTGTGAGCCCTGAGGGTGGTTCTGCACGCTGTCCACAGCACATACGTCAATGACCCCAGCATCACTGGCCTGCTGCTAAACCAGCTGTTCTGGAGCCAGTATAATTTCTGAATACAAGTCTCATTTCTGACCCCTGTGTGCCTTAATGCTTCCAAATAGGTATTTTGGGAAGAATGGATGGCATGAACAGAATTACCGTAGGACATCTGTAGACACAGTCATTCTGACTGATGTTGTGACACCTAATCTGCTTTAGAGTAATTGTTCATGATTGCTACGGAGATCAGAGTGCCTTGAGTTTATTTCTAAGCTTGGATCTTGCACGACATGTCCATTTTTTTGTTATATAAATTTAAAATAAAAATATTGGAATACATATCACTATTCCAAGTTACACTCTTAAGTCTGCCTTCAGGCACTTAAATAAATGGCCAGGATTTTAAATAATTAAGTACTTGCACCTGCCATCAAAGTCAATACAAGAATTGTAGCAAGGAACAGGCAGCAAACTTCAAGACAGAAAATACAAAAAAAGAACAATTTTAACCAGTATTGTATCAACCTGAGGCATATGCAGAAAGAAGATATAGAAAATGTACCCTTAACATGGATTCCCCTAAATAAGGGGCTCACTGTTGGTCTGTCCACTAGTTGGCAGGCATAGCAACGCAGTCAGCTATCTGTGAATGCATCCCTGGCTGCTCCCAAATCTCTGCTGAGGCGTCCTAGCAACTGTGTGCCAGCACTGCGCTGTGCAATTGCATAAGCATTAGCAGGATCAATCGAACCTGCAGGGGAGTTTCCCAGTAGCTGGTGCATAAAGCATTTCACTGGGACAGAGTGAAACACCTGGCAAACAGGGATACCAAGGTTAAGTGTAGCTCCAGGACTGTATCCATCTTTTTGCTTCTTAAAAAAACCCCTAACAGTTAGAAATCATAGTTCTGAGTGCATAGCTTGGGAGATTTTTCCGTTTCCTTCAAGATCCTGTTCCTGAGGATTATGCAACTGTATAAACGCCTGCAGCAGATGCTCAGAGTATTCTCACTCTTTGATGGATTACATGGGTCACTTCAAATTTAGGGACAATAGAACCTTACAGATCAGATTTACAGTATATTTAACATTGCTGCTTCTACAGTGGCCAGTGAAAAAGGTCAGCAAGGATTGAGCTCTCTGTTATGTAGTAGTGTACACTCTTTTTTTCCCTCCTCCATACTATGCTTCAGAAAAATGCCATTACGTATCAGCAATTTTAGTTGGCTTACAGAAGGAGGTGAATTTTTACAGTTTTTCACATTGCTTTCTGCCTTTGCATCCCACATATAACAACCCTGTAACATTTGTTTTGGAGCAAACTTGTTGCTCTTTCAGGAAACCAAGAAATGAGTCACTCAACTCCCATTTCACATGAACATTTCACTCCATGTATACACAGATTCACAGTTCAATTTTCTGCCTTCTGTGCATTATCTGATGTATTAACATGCTTTCCTAGGCTCCTTCTACTCTTTCACTTTTCTGTAGCTGCTGGAGAGACTTTTGTCGAAGCTTTTTTTTTTGTACTGAGGCAAAATCCTGTCAACAGAGTGCAAAAGCATGTTTAATGGCCTCTAGCTGGCTGCAGATGCCCACATTTCTGAATAGTACTCAACATCAGAAAACTGAACATAGTATTAATTAAAGCTTTCTTTTCAAATGATGCCAAAATAGAATATTTTCTAAAAAGACCTTACTTTTCCTCCAACATGAAGTAAGATGAAAGACATTTACTCTGTGATTTCATTTGCATTCTCTGAAGTGACTCTCTGAAATGTGCTTTGGCAATAAAGAAAGCACTTGTTGCTGAAAAGCAAAAACAAAGTATTATTTGTCAGTCTTTATACAGTGAATCTGCAAATGTGAGTCTTGCATGCAAAAAATTAGTGGTGGTGTAAAATCGGACATGTAAGGCCACGCACTTACTGGTTAGAAGATCCTAAAAGGAATTTCTTTTCCTGACCACATTAGATTTTCCACACCAGATATCTATCTGGTGTTATACAATATATATCTGTTGTTATACAATAATATGCTAAAAATTATATTTGGCTTGTGAAACACGTATGGATAGTACTGAAGAGAGATAAAGCAACTGATTTTTTTTTAATTAAAAAAACCCCTTGTTTTACAATGTAGCAGTAAGTTTTACAGTATTTCATTTTGTATCCCTACATCCTTGTAATGCTGCATAAATACCCTCTCTACATTTTTATTTCCTTTTATACATATAGATATATGCATTTTAATGAAAAAAGAAAAGAGAATTTAAATAAAGCGTAAATGATTGGTGAAATGTATGGGTTTTGCTTATTGTCAGAGCAAGCAAATGTATGCTCAGGGTTACATGAGTCGCATCCAAGTTGTGTGCAAGTTGTGCTTGTCCCAGTTCACCAAATTGGAAAACAAGATGGTAATTGCCTTCCCCCACAACTTCCAGGCCACATACTGTGCTTTCATTTCCACAAAGACAAAGCTGAAAGGACAAAAATGCAACAGATTGCCCAGAGAGGTTGTAGATTCTCCTTCACTGGAGATATTCAAGAACTGCCTGGACATAATCCTGTGCCATATGCTCTGGAATGACCCTGCCTGATTAGGGAGGCTGGGTCAGATGAGCCACTCTGGTCCCTTCCAACCTGACCCATTCTGTGATTTTGGGAGTAGGAATTGTGGTCTCAGCCTACACAGAGTTAGGATGTGACTGCAGCATAAGTTTGGCCCCACCAGCTGGGGAGACAACACAATATACATGCAGCACTTTGGGCTTCAGGAAGCATTCAGGGCAAGAAGAATCCTTCTGCTGTGTTCCACTCGGAAAACCCCTTCCAGCTCCCGTGCAGTTCAGGAGAAGGGTAGACAACTCTGTGCAAAAAACCCAGCAATGTGCTGGCATTCTGGCAAAGCTTTCTCCAGCCTAAATCTCTATCTGCCTGCTCTTGACTGCCTGCATGAGGAGAGTACATAATGTGTCAGCAGGATTTGCATCTCCTCTTTTACTGTGTGTTGAGGAGCATGTGGATACCTGGTACCCTCTTTCCTCATAAAGTTACTATGCATTAGCAGGATACTTGGGGTATGCTTCCTACCCGGCATTCTCTAGGTCTTATTTTAAATTATTAAGTCCTGTTGTTCTTGCTCAAGGACTTCTATAATGTAGGCAAATACTTCTGCTAAATTTTAAAACTCCTTAAAAAGCCAAGTTTTACTGTGAGAAGTCAAACTAATGATGCTTGATTTATGAGGACTTGTGCAACTGTATCTTCAGGGACCTAACAGGCACAAAGCTTTTTTCCATATTATTCATAATAGGGCTCTCCCATTTCTACTGTAGGCTTTTAAATGTTTAAAAAGTTCATAACCATCCTTTGCCTTACCGGAAAAATGTTTCCACAGAGACAATAGTGCAAGACTGGAACAGGTAGCCCCGAGAAGCTGTGAAGTATCAGTTCACAGAGGTGTTGTGCTTTGCACTGGAAAAATTCCTGAGCAAGCCTTGATAGCCTTTTTTGAGATGGGCTTTGTCCAAGTGGACTCCAGGGGTCATTTCCAACCTAAATTATTACCTAAATTATTCCTGGCTTCTACATAAACAATGGAGTCTTGTTTATATGTCCCCATCTGTTTTTTGTGGCACTACTCTACCTCACCTATATGCCACTGAATTGGGTTGAGTTTGGCAAAAGGGGCTCAAAAATTACAAGAAGACAACATACGTCATGACCACATAATTCTTATTGCCTTGCAAAGGTAGGCTGCACATGAAAAGAAAAGAAGTTTTGTCTGAATAACAGGTTCAAAAATTGCTGAGGTACAAAATGTAACTTACATATATGGTTTTTAAAAGTGTGTTACTTAAGATTGGGCTTTGAATTCAATTAATTTTCTATATAGATTTTAATTACTATATTAATGAATTTAGCATCTATATTAATACGTTAACCTATATTTATCCTTAGAGTGAAAAAAATCAAATTCTTAGGCAAATTCTGACCTCTGCAACACTGATGTACATTGCTGAATTAATATCAAACTAAACAAGAGTGCAATTTATCCCAGTCGTTCAGAGAAGTTATTCTGGTTATTTCAGTACAGATTTATAAAAAAAATTATATCTTAAGAAATAAAACTGTATCTATGCAGTGAAGATACTTGTGCCTAAGAAGACAGAAAATAAACCACAGCAGGGGTCTTTTTATTTAGTCAAACAATTATTTGTGTTATTTTCAAAAACTACAACTCTGTTTTGTTACTTCCTATTTCTTATCATTTTTTCCACGAGATACAGGATATACAATATTAGAGAAGGCTCTGGGGCACACAAAGGCTAATTCATCTGAGGAACATCACTGATGTCATGACCCACAGGAGTGAAGGCTGAGGAAACTTGGGACATCAAATGCATTAAGCCTGCACAGAACAAAGAGATTGCAGGAAGATTTCAAGTGTTACTTGTTTATAAATTTGCACGACAAAATTGCACGACAGTTTAGGTTTTCTAAATCAGTGAGATTTGTGATAATGCAGAAAGTGAGAACACATATCTTTAATGCAACTTGGGAAATTAATTCAGTTGTAAGACAATGATTCTTTTGGAAAGATCTCAATTCTTTCTACAATAGAAATAAACCAGTCTCTGCTAGCATGGTGAATGCTGCATTAGTGTCATCTGGTGGATGTCTGACATAGTATCCATGCTAAAGAAAGCCAGAACCAGTCAAAAATCATATTTTGGGAAGCACTGCACCCTTTTCTTTACCATTTTCTCCATCTCTGACATAGTATCCATGCTAAATAAAGCCAGAACCAGTCAAAAATCATATTTTGGGAAGCACTGCACCCTTTTCTTTACCATTTTCTCCATCCTTGTAAAGGAAACACTAGAAATAAAGTGTTTCTAAATCAAGCCCTCAAGATCCCTTTCCATGCTATTCTAAAGATGCTAGATTTGTTAAGACTTGGTGAAATGTCTCTATCTCCAGAAAAATAAAGCAAAAGCAATTATTGTTTTATAACTTTATGCATAATTTAGAGAAAAGCAAAGATTTTTGAAAAAGGTGTTTACACCAGTTTTCTTCAACTGGTGTAAATTGGTCTGCATCCCTTAATTTCTGAATTTATGCCTGGTAAAATGGGTTTTAAAATTGCACATGGGTTTAGTGCTATTAAATCGTCCCACAGGAAACTGCAAGATGACTATCGAATTTAGCACCACAATACACTCTGAAGGTATTTTGTCTAAGTATCCAACATAATATTATAATCCAGAGTTAAACAGAACTGTCTACTGGGCCTGAAGCACAGCCCTAGCTTGCCTGTGTTTACTGCAGCTGCCTGGGAATAGAAGTGGATTTCCTTTCTTTGCAGAGCCCCACCTTTGGGGAGAGCTGGTACACTTGGTGCAGTTGATTGCTCCACCTTGAGCTGTTAACAGCACCAATGTTATTCTCGTCTCGTCTCCCTGGCAGCAATTGCAAGGGGGATGGTGAGGATGCAGAGAAACCATCACCTGGGGAGTTATGCACCTTTAATGTCACTTCTGCTCCACTTGTGGCATCTCTACACTGAGGGCCAGTCCCTCTCAGGCTTCTAGCATGTGCAAAGTGCACTGCAAACAGAAATACTTGTACAGTGTCTTCCAGTGCTGCTCAAGGTAACTGAGATTACCATAAAAAGGAGACCAGTGGTGCTCATTTTCTGCAGTGTTTCTATGCCTGTACTAGATGGCAGCCCTCCCTCTATTTTGGCAGTCCATGTGATTTTCATGCTCAGATGCCATGGTTATATACATAATATATAATATTCTGTTTGTACTAAAACAAGCTATATTTGTCCAGCTTTTATGGTGGTAGGTAGGTGTTGGGCTTTATGTCTGGGTCTGCACAGTGTTTGGGAAAATCACTGTATGCCTAAATATGAAAAATGTGTCTAAATTTCTGGAATGCCTTCTGATTAGCAAAAACTATGGAGGAAGAATAGGAAAGAAATTATTCAGTCACAGTTGACTAAGTTGGTTGGGAAAAATGGTAAATCTTTAAAAGAAGAGACTCATTGGCATTAGGCTAAATAATGTGCCCTTTAAAAGGGATCCAAAATTCCTAGGAAACTTGCACCTTGGTCACTCTGCAGCATAACCCTGTAGTGTCCTTCAGCTCCAGTTGCAGCTAGTTAGAGGAACACTGACCTTTGATAAATGAAATCCCAGAGTGGATGTGTGAGAGGCAAAGGGATAGTGAACAAGCCTCATACTTGAATCATAAATATTTTTTTTTTTCCAAGGGCAAAATGGTAGAGTTGCATAGAAATTCCCTTGGATAATTGTGGCGGTTCCACCCATAAGGATGAGGAATTCAACTCTGTCTTCTGTCTCTAGCCAGGGAGGGAGTTTTGTAGCGCTGTGAAAATCCCTGTTGTTGTAGCTAAGCTGACTGCCTGCAGCTGCCTTGGGTGGTTAGCAAAAGAAAAAGTAGGTTAACTCTACTTTGCACTGTACAGAGCAGGCTACACTGAATCTTACCTTTTGTAATGAATAAATATTAAAATCGCCATTTCTTCTCAGCATGTTTAAAATCTATAGGAAAAAATAGAAGTTCATCCTTTGGTGATTGTATAATGCCTTGTTGGTGACTAAGGCACTCTATGATGACACAAACAGTTAAAGTAATTCTTCTTTCTTCTTTACTGAAGGAATCACTTATAGATATTAGGATTCATCAAAATCTATGATGGGTAATAAAGGAAATATATTGTCTGACAGATTTAGAGTAAATTCAGCAGCAAGTAAACATGCTATTAGAAAACATGTAATCTGCAAAGGAAAATTCTTCTTTGGCTATCTTCCTCCATACTTGAAAACCTTATCCTTGATTGACTGCTCCACCCTGGATCAAAAAAAAAAACCCCACAAAACAAATCTAAAACAGTGTCACAGAACAAAATTACCCCAACTATTAGTTAAAGAAATTGAAAATGGAAGTCCAAAGTAGGTCAACTTTAACCAACTGACACAACTTCTAAGGTCAGGAAAAGCTTCGGTCATAGTTTGTGTTCCTTTGCTAGGGAAATTATTACACAGTACTGTCTTGGGGCTGTGTGTTTGCTGGTGCTGCCAAGACAAGTAATTTCTGTGTGTGCTGTGAGGAGCATTCCTTCTCTATCATATGACTACGAGATGGACATAATGCTTCACTGTAACAGCACTGACTCACCCTGTGGTTTACGCCAACACTTAATGTCATTCATGCTTAATAAAACTGCAGGGTTCTGCTTTTCCACCCACTTTTTGTTATTTTTCTTGAAACCTACCACAGTACAAGAAAAGTTACAGCAGCTTGATATAAAATGCTTATTTTATATTCTCCATTCAAATATATTTGACAGTATTCCTGAGAAAAAGTTCTCTGAACAGCCACGCACAGATGGCCAGCACACAGCTGAATGACTGCTGCATTTTTTTCAGAGAAATAGGTGCATCAGGTAATCTGATTGTCTAGTCTTTTTGTTTGATTTGCAAAGTTCACTTGGAAATCACAAATTCATGCAAGCCAAACATCTCCCCCAAAACCCCTCCAGCTCACGTCAGCAAACTGACCCACTTCTGGTCTCCTCAGCTCAAACCCACCTTTACACCAGCTGCCATGCTCCCCTTGAATGACTGATGTGAAGGGAGTCTGTTAAATATTGCAGGTAAAAACCTTATTAAAAAAATATTAAATCAAACATGTTTTCCTGCAGTGTAAGCCCAAACACAACAGCAGCAGTGTGGTAGCTAATGAGAAATTCCATGCTGATGCACCTCAGTCCCCAGCTCCAAGACATACTGGAGGAAGGCAAATGCCAGCTCTTAATGCCACCTTTTAATGCCACATTATGTCTTGCCCTACACACATGTCCAGAAGGATTTAACTCCATTTGAGCAGTGAGCAGCTGTATTTCCAGCTCTCTCCCCTCTAAGTAGAAGCAATGAGGAAATTCAATTCAATGAGCCTGAGGATTGCATGGCTCACAGAACAGCAAGGATGGGTGGGCTGTGGTGGCTTTCTGCATGCGGTGCTGCCAACACACCTGAACAGCCAAAGGAAATCCAGTGGCAAAATCCTGAAAATTGTAGTAAAGTGTGCAATTTTCATGGACTTTGAGAATATAACATCCAGGGAAACTAGAGGTATTATACATTCTGTTTTTATTGTAGTAAAAGACAGTGGAGTAAAAAAAAAAAAAAAAGTATTTTGCTCCTGTCTTCAGTTCTTGAAGTCTTATGCCCCAGCAGGGATATTGGAAATACACAAGATTTGGTGCACTTTGCTTTCTCCCAAATGGAACAAAATTATCATTCAGAAATATCTGTAGCAGTTCCAGGAATAAATTGTCTCTCTTATTGATTTAGCAATACCAAGGCAGTTGAAAATTCTCAGTTCTATATAGAGGGAATTGTCCCAGTTTTCATTGTAGAAACAGAACTGAAATAGCCAGTTCCAGTAAAATGTTATTTTATTAAAACCACTATAATTGCACTTTAACTGTTTGTGTGTTTTAGTTCTTCTCCTCTTTCCAGCCTGAAAAAATAGCCACATCTTTCAGTAATATTGTTCTTCCAGTAAAATTAGTAAACTGGCTTCTCTGTGTAGTATCAGCTTGATTAACAACTACCATACTCAAATGAATGACCTCCTTGCTCAGGGAGCCTTTTAGGGACAGTGTGAAGTGTGAATATAGATGTGATAATGAGTGGGTGAGTCACACATTTGTGCCTGTTTTTACCTTAATAATAGTATTTCTTTCTCTTTTTTTCTTTTTTTTTCCCAATAAAAATTAAACCTGAAAAACTCTAAAGAACTAAGGATTTTTCATTGCTGGCTTTTAAGATAAACAAAGTATTCTGCCAGTACATGTGATTATTATAGAATATTCCCACAAGAAACAGGACTTTAAAGCTTTCTATATTTAATATATTTGTTTTGGGCTTTCTTGTGAAAACTGTCAGAGGAAAAAGAAGAGACAGCATGTGTGTAATACATAGTTTGATCATTCAAACATGTGAAAAACGATATCTGTTCTCTGTAGATAGAAGCCCATTTTCAGCTAAACCAAACCTTTTTTGTTTGATGCAGAGAGAAGAAGTGCTGTTCTGATTAGGATAGAGTACCTGAAATCAGGGAAGGTACTCTTCATAGCTCTGACAGGCACTTCTCTGCCTAAGTCGCTAAACCTTTATGTGTTTCAGTTTTATTATTTGTAAAACAATGCTTACTTATTTCAGAAGAATATACTGAGACTGAATAAACTATGATTTGAAAAAGCATATTTAGATCTCCAGTAAAAATACTATAAATATGGGACACATTGTCTGTTTGGATAAACAAGTTGAAAAGTAAAATGAAAGTGGGAAAAGTTTTTAAAGAGAGCTTTTAAATTTTTGTAACATTTTTATAATTATTCTTGGCTCATTTTTATCAGTGAAGCCTGGCAATAAAAACCAAAGCTAAGTGTTGCAGTAGGAAGGAGTGACACATGCTGTTTCCTCCTGTCTATCACCCTTAGGGCATTCGGTGTTGCTGACAGGTACCTCAGGGTTTTGGAAGAGAAATTATTCAGAACTCCAAATACTTCACCAGGGTCATACTGGGCACATGCTGTTCAGCTAGTCCCATGCAAAAGGACCCTTTTCCAGTCTCATTTGAAGACCCACAGTCAGCAGCAAGATGTGAAGCCCAAGTTTGGTTTAGGTCCCATCATTGCTCCTGGCTAGCAAGGACAGAGGGAGAGCAGAAAGAAGAAGGCCAGAGCTGTTCCACAAGGAATTGGATGTCTCGGGCAGAGAGGGTTGTTGCCTCTCTGAGACACCAACTCTCTTGGAGATCTCTAAGGCCCAGGGTTTCAGCTCAGATGACCTGCAGTGCAGTTGTTTGGCTTTCCCTGATGAAATAGTGTCTGAGCTAAATCATTTAGTACTTTGCCTTAGGCCTCTTGTCTTATTGCCACGAGTGTATTTAAAGGATCCCCATCTCCTTTCCAGCTATCACATAAGAAGCAGACATACACATCTGTTGTATATCTGCATCCAGATTTACTTTCAGGTTTCTTGTTTCAAGGTTTGTTTTTTTTTTTTTTTTTTTTTGCTCAGAGCTCTTCAACTTGCATAGTGCTCCATGTGAGTCACCCACGTTGCAATCAGCTCATTGCCCTCAAGGCCAAGTAAGAGATGGCACCTGGCATATAGAAGAAATAAAATTATGTACAAAGAAGTCACCATGCTGGAAAGAAGCACTTGAAACCAAATGGTTGAATTGTGTCCCTGTGGGCTGATGTTCTAGATAGATTCACATAAGAGAAGTAAATAAAACCTTGTCCTACCTCAGCCTTATTGAGACCAGACTGGGATTACTCACGTGCATAAGTATTTGTTCAAAAGCAGTGTGTCATTAAAATACTACTAAATTCTTGAAGGCTTGTTCTTTGCTCATAGAAACAAGTATTCTCTACCTAGTATCTTTAAATAGAAAAAAAGTGCATCACCACAACTAGCTTTATATTAGCTTGAGGTATTGTTAATTCTATTTAATATTAGGAGTCCATGTAAGTATTTTGAGGATAAGCTACATTAAGGTTGATGACTTGCAATCTGAACAATCCATACTATGACTGGTGGGAAATTTCCAAGTGATCTAACCCAGCTTTTGTAGCTATGGTTGACATCACCTATGGAGCTGACTGCTAGATGTACTCACCAAGAGTGGAAGCTCTCCTCACCTAGCCAGTGATGGCAAATGCTGCCTGAAGAGCCCCTTTTATTCTCTGCTTGTATGTTAATCCCAGTTTATGTTCTTAGCTAGTCATCCTGACTGCTCACAACATCAGGGTCTCACACAGATGACCTAGGAAGGAAAAAGGAAAAGAAATAGGCAGAAATGACAACCATGCAAAGCTCTCTCCTGCCATGTCAGAACAACCAATGTTACCACAGATCTGTAAAATCATAGAATCATCAAATCATAGAATGCTCTGTGTTGGAAGGGACCTTAAAAACCATCTCATTCCAACCCTCCTGCCATGGGCAGGAACACCTTCTACTAGACCAGCTTCCCTAGGGCCTCATCCAACCTGGCCTTGAACATTTCCAGGGTGCATCTACAAGCTGTGTGGGCAATCTGTTGCTGTGTCTTACCACCCTTGGAGCATAGATTTTCTCCCTAGTATCTATTCTAATTCTACTCTCTTTCAGTTTAACATCGTTACTCCTTGTCTTATTACTCCATGGCCTTGTAAAAAATTCCTCAACCTTCTTGGAGGTCCCCTTTAGGTACTGGAAGGTGCTGTATCGTTTCCCCGGAGCCTTCTCTTCTCCAGGCTGAATAACCACAGCTCTCTCAGTCTGTCTTCATAGGAAACATGCTCCAACCCTTCAATGATCTTCATGACCTCTTCTGGACTCACTAAAACAGGTCAGTGTGCTTAGTTTGGGACCCTAAGAGCTGGATGCAGCATTCCAGGTGGGGTGTCACCAGAGCAGAGCAGAGGGGAAGAATCCCCTCCCTTGCCCTGCTGGCAACTCTGCTTTTGATGCAGCTTGCAATAGGTTTGGCTTTCTGGGCTGTGAGTACACACTGCCAGGTTGTACTGAGCTTCTTATCAGCCAACACCCCAAAGTCCTACTCCTCAGGGCTGTTTGCAACCCATTTTCCATTCTCTCTTTCCGTTTTAGCATACATCTTGCTGATTCCCATTAGCCACTGTAGGATTAGCAGAATATAAAGTTGCAGTATGAGCAACCAATAATTTGCAAAAATCGAAGCCACTTGGTGCTACTGAATATCTCTTACATATTTATATGCTGTCTAAAATTTTAGATATCATTACTTACATTTTTTACTATGTCTGCATACCTAAAATAATATAGATTATATAGTGTTGTTCCACTGCAAAGTGGGAAGGAGCAGTCCATAACTCCTTCTGGGATCCACTCATCAATTAATAGGTTATGGTTACATATGCTGCATAAGAGGCCAAGGTACCTCATCCAGCAATTTACTCTTCCTGAGTTGGCATGTGTTTTCGTGGAAGACCTAGCTCAGTCTTTATTCCTCCCTATACAAGTGATTTTATCTATTAATTAACCCCAGCAGTCATAATTTGTGCTGTGCTTCTAGTGAACATTTGCCTACTGTGTATTTACATGCACTGGAACACATGCCCTTTAGTTTGCTGTTTACTTGGGCTTTTTTTCCTAAATAAAAAACTACCTTCAATCAAAGGTAGGACAGGAATTCTTAAACAGCTTGCAATTCACATCCTTAATGGCATCTGCAACAAAAGCATGAAGAATTGCAGTTTGCTTTCTCAGGGCAACCTAATAGAAAGCAGACACAGCTGGGGTGTGCAGGGCTGCCCTTAGCTGGAACAACAGGGATGTACTGCCAGAAAAAACCCTAGAGATGCCACACAGCAAACTCCCAGGGCTCCCTCTGGCCCATAAACATGATTTTTTCACCAAAAACAAAGACAGAAGGGTTTGAGGCATGCATATGTCTCATCCCAGTATGAGCTCCATACCTTGTCTAGAGGTGTACCTGGGCCCAGAAGCTTAAAAATATTACAGCTGTTTAGGCATTCTCTTGGCTACTCACTTTTTTTTTTTTTTTTTTTTTTTTGGAGGAGAGGTATTGCCCTACTTTGTGCTGGTTTGATTCGACTAATGCTCAGGGAAGCACAAGCAGCCATGCTACATCATCCAAAAAGTGTACAGCAGGAGAGTTGTTTTTTTTGCTTGGACCAAATATCCTTTCATATATTCTTAATAGTGCTAAATGCATTCTCACCCGCTATGTATACGTTCCATTCTTTTGTAAATAGAATTGTTGTGATAGCATGGTACACAACCCAAAGTTTATTTGAGGGCAAGTTTATGAAAGAAATGCTTCTTTTTCCTCTGGCTAAGGAGGAGCCCTATAGTAGCCAAAAATTTCCAGAGATAAAGCGTCTTATCTCATTTACCTAGAATCTAATGCATGTATATTTTCAAAGCCCAGAACACAAAGCACACTGTATTTTGGGCAAATTTCATAGCTCAGATAACCTATATGTTCCCAACATTTTGTGCAGCCGAAATGTATTTTTCAAAAGAAAAATGCCTTACAAAAAACTTCCCTTTCTATAATTTTAGGTTATTTGTGTGGAATTCTTTAACCTAAATTCCCCTCTAGATAATTTTGACAGTGGAAAAGTACATGCCTGTACTATTTACAGAAGTTTGGTCTGTGATGAGAGAACAAAAAGTGCCGTATAATTAGAGAGACGTTGAGTCACACTATTTAATAGATGAAGTGTTCTGACAACAAGGTAGAGTTATCCCTAGATCTTTTTTATTCACTGGAAGATAATATGTAAGCATGAAAATCAGATAAACATATCAGAAAACTATTAGCCAAATCTTGGTACCATTGCAATTTCATGGTTCAAAGACTTTGGTTGGGCTGTTTGTAAGTGTTTTTCCTCAATCTAAACCATATTAGTGATCTATTTTCAAATCAAGTGAACCATTCCTCAGCTTACAAGACCTTTTCCTTCTTGATAAGAGAATTTAATAATGAAGAAAAATTTTAATTTTCTGACGTTTGGTTTGTTT
The DNA here is from genome assembly GCA_013401135.1 of Cettia cetti. Taxonomy (NCBI): domain Eukaryota; kingdom Metazoa; phylum Chordata; class Aves; order Passeriformes; family Sylviidae; genus Cettia; species Cettia cetti. The sequence continues at coordinate 4,815 of VZUI01037508.1, read as the reverse complement.
ATTACTTTTCTTGGCCTGGAAAGGCCAATTAAATAAATAATTAAAAAAAGAACTGTGGTAACTTTGGTAACTTAAGGATATTATACAAAAATAATTTAGTACTTCATTGCATGTTCTGAGTTGCATATGACCACTGATGAGTCATCCATGTTTTGGTATTGTGGTAAATTTGATTTAATCTTTCTAAAGCTATCCCTGATAAAAAGACATCTGCTTCTCTTCACTGCTCTGACATTTTGCCTTGAATATATCCATTCATGGTAGACATTTACAGTTTCATATTCCTGTAATAGACATTGGGAATTCAAAGGAATGCTCTTGCTTGTCCAAAAAGCGACATTTAGTGAAAACTATGCAATGGATCAGAATTAGCCATTCACTTTTAGACCTTTGACTTCAGTGGGCTGAATTTGAAGCAAAGGCAGATCTTTCTTGACTCCTTTCTATTTACAGCTATGTCAAAGCCAGAATTTTTTAAAGCCATGTAGAAACAAAAGCAGAGGACTTTGCATAAAATTTGAACAAAGATGTAAATGTAGAGAGGAGAACTGAGCCTAGGTATGGTGAAAGAGCAACAACCATTAGAAAGGTGAATATCAAGGTATCTTTTCCCTGACCAGGAAGGTGACATCTCCTGAGAAAATATGTGTCTAGGAGATAAAAGGACTTAAGAATAAGAGTTAACTTAGTATTAGCAGCAAAATACGTTCTCAAAAAAAACCCAAAACAAAACAAAACAAAAAACCACAAAAAAACACTGTAATTTACAGGAAACTACATTTACCCCAAATAATTAAAATAGATTAGTTAAATCTTAAAAAAATTTGACTGGGAGAAGAGGCCTTGTAGAATAAGAAGATAACCATCACAGCATTGCATGAAGCATTCAGGACACTGAGTTACTGGCCTTCTTACTGAATTAAGATAAAAAAGGACTCTTCCTGTAATCCTGCTTTTGTTATCATCTTACTCATAGAATAATTTGAAGAATAATTCAGTAACTTGAATGATGTAGTTTAGTATACAAAGAACTTTTCTTCTGTTTAAAAGTTAATATGTGATAACTGATGGTTGTCCACCTTACACCTTGCTGTACATGATGAGTAGCCACACGTCCCTGCCACAGATTTTTGGATGTCAAAACCATAGTATAGGAAATCACAACCAATAATAAAAATTAGATTGCACTGGGGTACAGTCGGTACAGTTCTGAGCAGCAATCCCATCTGTCACTGCTTTTTTACTTTAATGAGATCCAAATCTCCTCTTGAAAGTCACTGAAAGGATGTTAAGAAAGGTTTAAATAAAAAAAAAAAAATCTCATTCTAACCAAAAATATCAGTAAAATATTTTTGAGGCTCAGGGCTCAAATTGAGGGGGAGACTATTTCCTTTGCTTCAAATGAAAGTAGCTAGAGTCTAATCTTGCTTCCACTGAAGTAACAGACTTCATCATACAAAACAGGGAGAGAGACATTCCCTTTGTTTAATAGCTGTGGTTTCAGTTCCTTATGCTTGTTTCCTTAGAGACTTACATGCTTGTAGATAGCATACATTTTCTGATAAACACATCTCCTTGTACTTCCTTTGCTTTCACAGGTTGAGGTTTAAAAAATGTTCATGCATTTCTTCATCTTTTGCTTTCCTTGAAGTACTAATGAAAAAAAGCAGGGCTTCTGCAATATCATATGCAAGATAAAAACAATAAAACCCTGACTTGGGATGTTCCTCACCAGTTACCTTGCCTAAATAAATGTATTGACTATGATTATAACAGATCAAAACAATGATATGGAGACACCAACTGGGTGCACTCAACTGCTACCAAATATTGATGTTTTTGTGACGAGTATTATTTCACCATGTTCTTTTTCTTAATTTCTATATCTGTGGCAATTCTTACACAACAAACATTGCCAAACAAACATGATATCTCTAATGTTTTTAATGTGCTGTGGTAAGATAGCAATGTTGATATCATTGGTCTGGTAGATTGTGTCAAGAACCTGCAAGGTTTATCTTTCCAGCATGTCTATATAAACCTATTATTGGATCATCTCAAAATCTTCAATGAACTTAACCCCCCAGAGCCTTTGTGAAATAGAAAACTCTTACGATTATCACTTTGTGTGTTTGGAAGTAAGCATCACAAGCTTACTTCTAAAGTAAGAAGCAAGCAACTACAAGCAAGAAAAAACATAAGGCCAAGATTATTAAAGCTACTAAAATGTACCTGTACTCAGCAGCACATAAATTAGGTTAAGATGCTTAAGCCTTCCTCAAGTCACAGACCCCAATAACTACAGCAGCCCTCTGACTCAAGGCAGAGTGTGGGCCAAAAGTAAACCCAGGAATGATTCATAGTCATCAAATTATCCTTTTGGGAAATTCTGTGGATCTGATGAGGATGAATCTTGTTTCTTTTTACCTTGTTGAAACTAGTTCTGTCTAATAATTGCCAAAGAGCTCCTACTCTACTGCCTGGCAGCTACATTACTGCAGGATAGTGGGAATTGGCACCTGCTCAGAAGAGGGAATTGTTCTGAAGGAAACCTTTTCTTTAGGTCTTGCTTTCATTAATAACCCTGAGAAGATCACATTGTGGAAGTTCATTCTGATATCCTGTTCACTGAGTAGCAATCTCAGATTTAGGCAATTGTTTAAAAGGGTGCAGAATAGGGAAATAAATCAGGATTGGTGTCAGTTTGTTTTATTTCAATAATGGTCACCATGGAAACAAAGTCACTGACCTATTTCTTTTCATATATACAAGTAAACACCAGGGTTTCCAATTTTCATACATATCATCCTTCATGCCAACAATTTACCTTACAGAATGCCCATAACCTACTATTTTATTGGAACTCACAGTTTTTCTCTTTCCCTAAAGGGATTTTTACCTTTTTGACAATTTCCTTCACCAGGAAGGCAACAAAAACTTAGCATTGTCATGATAATTGCAGACCTCTTCTAGTTTCACTACACCTACACTTGCACATAGGTGCAGTAACTATAAACCAGCAATCTAATAGCTGTACGATTAGATGTGCTTCAGCAGTCATGTCTGACTCATCAGGTTAATTTCAGATTACTTCATTCTGCATCTTTTGAAAATACTGGTCAGTGTTACTATAGGAGAAATCTTTTTAATGACAAACTATCTGCCACGGTATGAACATCTTCTGCTTCAGGTGGAGGAGGCCTTTTCTCCTACCTTCCCATCATGGCACTCTTTAAACAAATTATTACCACTGACCTGGCTTGTGCCATACTGTTCAGAACCTGTGGATTCATTCTTGGCTTGTTGTATTTGCAAAATTCACATTGATTTATTTGCACTTAGATAAGCTGTAGGTGTCAAGAACCCACAGGTACCATTAACCAGCTGACACCCAAAGTGAGTGTGTACATGTAAGCACAGCGAGTGCCTACTTGCATAAGGAAGACGAGAGTGGAGTTTGCAAGGAGTACTGCAAAACCATCAGGCTGGAGTGCCACTTCTCCTTTAATTATTGAGCACACAATAACACCCTCTCCCTAAACTTCTTAAGCATTTACTACGTATGTTGTGTGCATGCAATGTGCTGTGGCCTCAAGGATAATCACCCACATGTGTGGGAAGAGAGAGACAAATCATATGGAAATGCTGAAGAGTAAAACAATATGATATTTGCTACATTATGGCCTCTGAAACTATGCCCTGTGCTTGTCTCATCTCACTAACAGTTAAATAATCTAGCACATTAGCTGATTCTAGGCTAAATGCACTGCTAGAGTAACTCTAGAGATGTAATGAATATACTTTCTTCTCCTTTAAGCAATTTAAATCCATGTAACACCATTGAATTTGATGGCATTCCTCCAAGACTAAATAGATATAACTATGAACAGAATTATCTGACTGAACCAAGCTGTTCAGAAAGAAATCAAAGACATGCCAAAGAGCCAGTGCCTTTCATTTTATATTTCTGTGACAAGCCTGACTGCTGTATCTTTCACATGCGTTTTAGGTTAAGTTAAAGGCATATGAAAATAGTTGTTTTAATTCAAGTAGAGGACTACATCACTGTTCATAGCAGTTAATATATGCATTTTACCTGACATGGGAATTGAGTGTTTTCTAGGTCACTTTATAGGGAGATTTGTTGGAATTTTTTTTTTTTTTTTTTTTTTTTTTTTTTTTTTTTTTGGCTGCTATTATTTCTGCAATCTCCTGGGCAAATGTGGTTACAATTTCCTAAGTCCCATTGCCCAAATTTACTTAAACTGCTTAATAAACAGAATTTAAACATGCCTTAGCTAGTGCTTGTGATAGATTAAACTTTTCCTCTACCACACTTCCAAAACTTCTGTTCCAGCTGAGGGCACCAACCTTGCCAATAGATAAAACATGTTTTGTTTCAGTGCTCTGTAACTATCTCAGTGGCCTGCAATCTTTCAAACTTTCCTTCCCCCTCCTTCTCTTGGGTCCTGCCATTTCCCACTGATGAGAGGGACACAGAAGCTTCCTTATTGGGTAACGTTGGGCGAGTCTAGGAGCTGCTGTCCACTGAAGGGAGATTTCTGTGATGACGTTGGACAGTTTTTACAACAGCAGCCTGAGGAGCCTGAGCTCAGCAATCAGCAGCCTGGGGAATTAAACAGGAAGAGGAAAAGCAATAAGAAAAAAACCCCAGCAACAACTGCTTGAGTCTTAATACACTCAGATGATTTTTGTTATCTCAAATCACTGGAATATAGTCAGGGGACTTTCTCCTCTTTTTTTTTTTTTTTTTTTTTTTTTTTTTTTTTTTTTTTTTTTTTTTTTTTTTTTTTG